>OX352703.1:10000-40000 GCA_947095575.1 Electrophaes corylata | reverse complement strand
TGGTGCCCAGGCGCTGGCCGCGTATGTCATAACCGGTTCAACCGCAGCCGTGTAAATGATGCGGATCACTTCGGGGTTCAGGCCCCAGCTGGTCTTTGCGGCTCTCGACAACTGCTTATATATGCTAAGAGCTTTTCTGCATGTATTTGCTGCGTGTTTGTTAAAAGTAAGCTTGTTGTCGATAGTCAGTCCCAGAATTTTGATTTCTTTTGACATGCCAATGCTGATCCCTCCCATCTTCAGGAGTGGTGTATCGTACTTCAGTTTTCGTGTGATGATCATCGCGCTGGTTTTGTGCGGAGCAAATTTTAGTTTATTTCCGATACCCCACTCCTGGACATAGGCGAGAGCCGCATTGGCCTGCCTCTGCACGTCTAGTGCTGTGTTACCATCGAAAACTAAGACCACGTCGTCCGCAAATGCCTGATTGTAGTCACCCCGAAGTTCAAGGCCTTTTAGGAGAGGATCCAAAAGGAGGTTCCATAGTATTGGTCCTCCTATGGACCCTTGGACACAGCCCTTGTTGGTACGCTTCATGTGCTCATGACCAGCGTACCGCACTCTTACTCTCCTATCCTGCAGGTAGCTGTCCATGACCCTTCTTAAATTTACTGGGCAACCTGCTTCAGCTAGCCTTACCCTAATGGCTGGCCACCATGCGCTATCGAAGGCTCCCTCTATGTCCAACGATATTATTGTAACAAGCTTTTTCTCGTCTAGTTTAATGCGGACATGTTGTATAAGATCATAGAGGGAGTCTTCGGTGCTTTTCTGCGGCATAAAACCATATTGCCGGGTGCTCATTGTCGGAAGCAGGTGCCATTTCAGCCGTCCAACTATCATCTTCTCCAAGATTTTACCCAAGACGGGTAGCAGTCCTATGGGTCTGTATGACTTCGGGTTTGTGTAGTCATCCTTTCCCGGCTTCCTTAGGACTACCACGGTGGCTTCTTTCCACAGGCTAGGGAAGTAGTTTAGGGCGAGACATTTGTTGCTTATTGCAAGGAACAATTCTGGGTCATGACTTATTGCGTGATCGCAGATGTCAGCTGTCAGACCATCTATACCCGGAGCCTTTTTTGGGTTGAACGATTTCACAGCGAATTTTAGCTCTTCACCGGTAAATGGTGGGTCATGGTTTTCATCATAGACCCATCCATTTATTTGTTCAGCTACTTCTCTGATTCGCTTGTGATCTTCGTTGTCGTTCCTCTCTAGGTCCTCCGGGTAGAAAGTTTCAGCCAGTAGTTTCGCTGATCCCTTACCATCTAGAACCTTTTCTTCCTTCGCTAAGGGTAAGTCCTCCTGTCGTTTCATTGTTCTGCCTATGACTCTGTAGATTCCTTCCCATACTCCTTCCCTATCCTGTTTCTCGCAGAAATGCTTCCAACTTTCAGTTTTGGCTTTTTTGGCTTCATACTCATACTTTTCTTTCTGTTTCAGGTATTCTTCGACCACCTTTGGCCTGCGGACTGGTGCAGCACAACGGATTCGTCGCTTCATCGTGGTGACCTTTCTCTTCAATTCAGCGAGATCCTCCGACCACCATGGTATGGTAAGTGTACTATTTATTTTCTTTTTTGGAATACTACTATTGCATGATTCTACTATTGTATTTGTATATTGTTCTATTTTTTGTTCTAATTCTACTTTACTTGTTATGTTTTCTATTTCATTTTTACTAGCTTTATTTGTTTCGAGCAATTGGGATAGTTTCTCATGAAACATGTTCCAATTGGCTTTCTTGCTATTGTATATTCTGGTAGTTCTCTTGATGTTTGTACTTTTGGCCTTTTTCAGTTTTATTTGGAATGTAAGAACGTTGTGGTCGGAGCTCGTTAATCCTATTTCTACCTTCCAGTCATCAATCAAGTTCAATAACTCCGTCGAGCAAGCCGTTACGTCGATGAAACTGGTATATGACTTGTTGCCTCTTATTGTATCAAAGGTTGGAGTCTTGCCTTCGTTCAGCACATGTAATTCCATTTCTTCAAAAATCCCTGCCATGTCTTCTCCTCTATCGTCAATTTTCAGGCTTCCCCACCACGGATGTTTTGCGTTTCCGTCGCCTCCTATAAGGATTTTCCCTTTTTCAGCATGCTCTTTGATCTTTTTTAGTTGTTCCAGGTATGGTTCTATAGGTTCAGTTGGTTCAAAGTAAAAGGAGACCACCACAATCTCCCAGGCACTCGTTCGGAGTTTCACCACAACGATGTTGTTTGTGGTGAAATCCGGAAGAAGGATGGCGTCGATTTCACTGTCAAAAACGGCGATGGCCGCTTTTACTACACCGTTTCCTAGGTTAATGCTCTGGAAGATTCTGGCAGTCCCGTAATTCTTTGTCTTACGAATGTTTCCAACGTAAGGCTCCTGGAGAAGTGCAAACGCTATCTTCCTTTTATCTGCCTCGAACATAATTTCATGTGTTGCCAGGTCCTTCCTTTGTAGGTTAGCTTGTGCGACGAAATATGCTTCTGTGTCTTTTCGGGGGTAGTTTGAGCTAGGGACCACTTTAGCAATATGCTATTGTGGCCCGGGCCAGTGCCTCCCACTTCCGACGGATCGGACATTCATTGCTGAAGGCGTTATGGTCAACCCTGTCCAGTTTGGCGTGAGTACAGTTTGGGCACGATGGAGGGGCATCCGCAAGCCAGCTTTCACACTCCGATTTCATGTGGGGACCCCCACAGTGGCAACACTTCTCTATGCTCTCTTTACAGAATCGTTTTCCATGACCATACCCCAAGCATAGGGAACATTGCACGAGTGGTGACTGGTCTGCCACTCGAACCCGCTGGAGGTCGACTTGAACGGATCCTGTATTGACCAAATGCTGCCATATTTTTGGGGACACCCTTAAGACAATGTGGTGTGTGTGCGGATTTCTTGTCTGTTTCTTAAAGGCTATTTCCATTTTCTGTCCCGTCAGTTCTTTAGGGACCCCTTTCCTTGGATTTTTCAAAGCATCGAGGACGTCCTCATCGCTGTTAAACTTAAAGACGTCCTTGAGGATCACCAAAGGGTCCTTGTTTTTCATCTCCTCCACTTTCAGTTCATTGGCGCCCTTTAACCTTTCCTTCAGCTTCTGCCTTTCTTCATCAGTCCTGCAGCCCACTATTATCTTACGGTCTTTTGCCTTTCTTATCCTCTCCACTTCTATTCCACTTTCCTTAGCATTGACCACCTTCCTAATCCTGTCTAAAACTTCCTCCCCAGTCTTAGTATCGTCTGCCGCCGTGACCACAATGGAGTGTAGTGCAGTCTGCTCCGGCTTCCTCGGGAGCACCGCTGCTACGCTCGCATATGACAGCTTTTCTTGTTGTTCCTGGTGTCTTTCTATAGTCTCCTTGAGCTTTTCCATTTTTTGGTTATTTTCTTGTATGAGTATTGCATGCTGTCTCATTTTCTCTATTAGTTCCCTTTCCTCTTCACCAATTTTCTTAGTCACTTCCTTCTCCTTTTCAGGTTTTTCTTCGTTAACAAGTTCTTTGGTTTGTATCCTTCCTTTTACGTTCTCTCCTTCCTTCACCAGTTGGTACAACCGTTCTATCACTGTCGTCACCTCGGTCTTGATTTCAGTTTTTATATTTCTCGAGTTTCCTAGGCAGGTCTTGGCTCTGATGACACACTGTTTAGCTTCCTCCAGCCTATCCCGTAGCTTGTAGTTCGGCTTTTCTCCGCCTGGTGAGTTTTTTGCCACTTCCGTTGATGTTCTGCGGGCCATTGTTTTGCTTTCTACTTGAGAAGTCGTTGGTTTTGGTTTTGGTTTTGTGGGCTCCACCATTTTGGCCTTTTTTGGAGAAATTAATGGCTTGGACTGAGGGTCCGGTTTCCCGGACTCCCACTCTCCAATGCTTTTCCTTACACTAGAAGACGGGCCAGATTGAGTGCTTGGAGAGAGGCTCGAGCCAGGATGGGGCTTCTGCGTTTCCGCGTCGTCTCTTTGCTTTGGTGCAATTATTTCTATTGTCTTATTCATGATTTTTTCAGGCTGGGAGTCTTCTTCGGTTGCCTTCGAAGCTTTCTGGGGGGTTCGATACCCAATAAACATCTTACTGCCTAGTCAGAGGGATTCAACTAATACTAATAAATCAAACTAAAACTAAAAAGATAAAAGTGTAAAAAATTAAGTCAATTTGTAAATATAAAAGCTATGGTACTTAATTCTAAAACTAAAACTAGCAGGGTATATCGTTCCTGGTAGGAACCTTGGTCTACCGTCTCGGGCGCTAAAGTAGCTACTTCTTTTCGAGTAGATAAAATCACTTTTAGGTAAAAACCAAAGGGTCAAAGTCAATTTTGGGAAGGACTCCAATTGGAGCGTGTCTAATATGACAAACAATAAGCCTGATGACGCACAAGTACTGTCCTGAAAACCGCTTCCAAATATATGGTGTACTTTAAAAGTTATGGATGATTTAGTGTAATTTACCTGCGGAAATTTAGTATTCTTACCTTGGTAACGAAAATCTGGGTGGGTGGGCGGGCGATTTTTTTCACTTTTTGGCTAATATTTGTGTTTTTTCTGTTGCAGGTACGTGCAGTGACGTCGGGCAAAGGTGATCCAGCCACGAGAAGTGCAGATTCAAGCCAGGTGTTGGACAAAAGTTTAAAAAACCACCCAAAACACACTAAAATTACAAAAAATACCGGAAAATTGCAGTTTCTCGAAAATTTTTCTATGACAAGTGAATACGTGCACTCGCTCAGTAACTAGAGCGCGGCGAGCCGCTTTTTATGATGTACTACACGGCTATATTCACTTTAAGTTGGAGTCAAGAAAAATATTTTATCGTTTTTTCCTTACACAAAATGTCGTTTTCGAGTGCAAAACGGTCAATAATTTGACTTTTTACTATCGAAACGACACTCTGCAACTGGGAAAACAACTGATGCGATAGACTACAATTTTAGAAATAAACAGAAGCTAAGAATTTAGAATACAGAATTTATAAAGCCGAAAATTAATGAAAATTTTATAAGTTTTTAAACAAAAAATACTAAAAACGGTTAAAAGTCAAAAATTATGTATAAACGGTGGGTCGTAACAGAATACGATCGCTAAACGGACACCGAGACGCTTAATTTGATAGGTCGCACGCGACTGTATGTCAATAATAAATTTTCAGTTTTTATCGGTTAGGTTAGGTTAGGTTAGGTTAGGTTAGGTTAGGTTAGGTTAGGTTAGGTTAGGTTAGGTTAGGTTAGGTTAGGTTAGGTTAGGTTAGGTTAGGTTAGGTTAGGTTAGGTTAGGTTAGGTTAGGTTAGGTTAGGTTAGGTTTTTTTTTTTTTTTTTTTTTTTTTTTTTTTTTTTTTTTTTTTTTTGCCATCTCGAAATGGCTCTAGGAGATCTCTGATATTCTTCAGAGGCTTTTTTCAGCTCGCTTAACTATCTATCTATCTTTATATCTAAGGATGGGGATTGGGGGGGTTTACAATTTTATTTATACATTACACACTTACTACTACTTTCTATGGTCTATATCCAGGTTTATCTATATACTATCTTTTATTAATTTTTCAACCTTTCTTATTTACTAATTACATACTCTTATATTAGGTTCATAGGGGCTAGTTTTGTCTCGTTTATTATGTTTAATACAATATATCTTATCTTAAGACTAATTTTACTCTTATACACATTTTTCAAGTTGCATACATTTTATGTTTATGTATTATGTACTCTATCCTTATATACTATTTTAATGCTTAAGTTTTTATATTATGCTTATATATATAAATTATTATATATATTCATCATATTTTTCTTATGCTATTTGTTTCTTATTATTACTCTATTTGCAATTTCTGTACAATATTTAAGAAACTTGGGACGGTTACATTTGTCCTTCATGATTAACTGTATGCTTGCAGCAGTTAACTTAACATTCATATTGTATTCTACCTCGTATCTCTCGGAACCATACGCGGGGCACTCCAGCAAAACGTGTGCCACAGTCTCATCTATCCCGGGTTCGCAAATGCACGATGGGCTCTCCTTACGCTTGAATCGATTCAAGTATTCAGAGAACCCACCGTGCCCTGTCAATACCTGTGTCATGACGCCATTAAGTTCAAGTTTCCTAACAATTTTGTAGGCTTCGACGGCGTTTGGGAAAAACAGTTTCGTAACTGCGGCTGTTTGACCAGATAGGTACCTTTTGTTCCATTCGTCGAGCGACTCCATACGGATTTGTCGCTTGACGAATGAAACCGGGCACCTATCATAATCCGGTTTCCTTTTGATGCTGTGTGCCGCGTCTTTGGCCAGCTGGTCTGCACGCTCATTTCCTTCTAGCCCTGTATGTGCTCTGATCCAGAATAAGTTAATTACCTTACTCTGGAGTTGGGCCTGCCTAATGTTATTTCTGGCCTCTACTGCCAAGGGATGAGGGGAACAGGGGTTCGTGATAGTTTCCAGTGACGACCTTGAGTCACTGTATACACCGAATGTGCTTTCTGTGCGCTTGAGAATGACACTCGTTGCCTTACATATGGCCAGAAGTTCCGCCTGGTAGACCGTGCAGTATGATGGTAGCTTGAGCTTAATGGCTTTGGTTTCGGCTGCGCTGTCCCAAAAGGATAACGCTGCCCCAACCTCACCATTAATTTTGCTACCATCAGTGAAAATTCGGACTGCTTGATCGTTATGGTTATTCACTTGTTGTTGGTCTTCCAGGCTCATGAACTCCAGGCACATATGTTCTGCTGGGTGCTCCATCTTTGCGTACGCTACAACCTTTTCCACCTCCCTGTCTCCTAGTGCTAGCCGGGGTACCCCTCTTTTGGCCTCATAAAGGGCGGCTGCCTCTTTGATCCGGAGGTCAAGTGGTAGTATTCCGGCCAGCACCAGTGCCGAGTTCAGTGATACGGTGCGGTACGCCCTGCACAGTTTTTGCGCAAAACCCCTCTGCACTGCATTGAGTTTTCGCTGCACTCCTAGTTTTTCCACTGCCTGTACCCATGCACTGGCCGCGTACATAACTATTGGCTCCACTGTTGCGATGTAAATGGTACGAACAATGTCTGGATGCAATCCCCAGCTGACCTTTGCCGCTCTAGAGAGCCTCTTATATATGTTCAAGGCTTTCCTGCTGACCTCTGCGACGTGTGTGTTGAAAGTGAGCTTCTGATCTATCGTTAAGCCCAGGATTTTAATTTCAGGAGACATGCCTATGTCTATCCCACCCATGTGCAGCAGTGGTGTGTCATATTTTAACTTCCTAGTTATTAGCATGGCTTTAGTCTTATGCGGAGCAAATTTTAGCTTATTCTTGACACCCCACTCCTGGACATGGGCGAGAGCGGCATTTGCACGTCTCTGAACTTCCAGGGCTGAGTCTCCATCGAAGATCAGAACTACATCGTCGGCAAAGGCCTGGCAGTAATTGCCTTGTGTTTCTAGTTCTTTCAGAAGAGGGTCTAAAAGAAGATTCCACAGTATTGGACCACCGATAGAACCCTGAACACACCCCTTGTTGGTACTCCTCATATGTTCTTCTCCCGCGTACCTCACTTTGACCTTCCTGTTTTGTAGGTAGCTATCAACCATCCTCCGTATGTTGACAGGGCATTCCTCCTCAGCCAATCGTGCCTTGATGGCGGGCCACCAAGCACTATCGAAGGCTCCCTCTATGTCCAGTGATATCAATGTGATGAGCTTTTTAGCTTCCAATCTTCTGCGTATATACTTCATCAGGTCATAGAGGGAGTCTTCGGTACTTTTTTGGGGCATAAAGCCGTACTGGCGAGGGCTCATCCTGGGGAGTAGGTGCCACTTCAGCCGTCTCACAATCATCTTCTCCAGAATCTTTCCCATCACTGGAAGAAGGCCAATGGGTCTATAGGACTTAGGGTTGGTGTAAGTGTCCTTGCCCGGTTTTCTGAGCACTACTACCGTGGCCTCCTTCCAGATGTCGGGAAAGTGATTTTGTTCTAGGCATTTGTTTATGATCGCGAGATTTAATTCGAGGTCACAGAGCACGACGCGGCGGCAGATGTCAGCCGTGAACCCATCCGAGCCTGGAGCTTTCTTCGGGTTGAAACACTCTGTTGCAGATCGTAGCTCTTCCTTGGTAAAAGGTGGGTCATGTATCTCACCATGGACCCTGACGTTTACACGGTTGGCTAACTCTCTAGTCTGTCTATGCGTTTCGTTTTCTCCGGACTCCGTATCCTCCGGGTAAAAAGTCTCGGCCAACAATCTGGCAGAGTCCTTTGGGTCTAGCGTTTGTCCATCTTCCATCAAGGGTAGATCCTCTTGCCTTTTTGTTGTTTTACCTATGACCCTATAGATCCCTTCCCAGAGACCCTCTCTATCCTGTCTTTCACAAAATTCCTTCCAACTTCTTATTTGGGCCTTCTTGGCTTCGCTCTCATATTTTTCTTTTTCTTGCAGGTACTCATGGACGACCTTCGCTCTCCGGACCGGCGCGGCACATCGGATCCTGCGTCTCATAGTGGCGACCATCTTCTTCATGTCTGCGAGTTCTTCGGACCACCACGGCAGGGTAAGTTTCTCATTCTTCTTTTTTCCAGGTATCGCTTCTTTGCATGCTTGCTTAACTGTGTTCATGTATTTTGTTACTATATCTTCCAACTCAATTTTACATTCAATTTTTTCTACTTCTACTTTATTTATGTTTTGCTCTATTTTAAATTGGTTCATTTTCTCAAGAAACTGACTCCAATTTGCTTTTTTAGTATTATATATTCTTGTTGTTCTTTCTACACTTATGCCTATTGATTTTACAAGTTTAATTTTGAATGTTATACCGTTGTGGTCCGAACTTACTAGGTCCTCTTCGACCCTCCAGTCTTCCACTAAGCAGAGCAGGTCTTCAGTGCAGGCCGTCACGTCAACGTGGCTGGTGTACGCTTTGTCACCCCTAATTGTATCGAAAGTAGGGGTGTCGCCGTCATTGAGTACCTGCAAGCTCATTTCTTCCAACGCCCCAGCCATTTCTTCTCCCCTACTATCCACTACCTTGCTGCCCCACCATGGGCTTTTGGCATTTGTATCGCCTCCTATTATAAGTTTAGTGGACCCAAGCACTTCTTCTATTCTTTTGAGCTGCTCCAGGTACGGCTCGATGGGCTGGTCTGGTTCGAAGTAATAAGAGACTGCTGTGATCTCCCAGGCACTGGTACGGATCCTCACCACCACGATGTTATTGGTGGTGAGTTTTGGGTACTGTAAAACGTCAATTTCGTGGTCAAAGACAACTATCGCTGCCTTGACGTTCCCGTTTCCTTGTTCAGTGCTCTGGTAGACCCTGGCCCCTCTGTAGCTCTTCATACTTCCAACCCCACCCACGTACGGTTCCTGGAGCAGCGCAAATGTTATTTTCCTTTCGCTAGCTTTTATCATGATCTCATTCGTTGCTAACTCTTTCCTCTGGAGATTTGCCTGGGCCACTAGATAGTGTTTTTTGCTGGTGTTTATTCTGCAGATGCCCTTAGCAGTATGCCACGGTGGCTCGCGCCAGAGCATCCCACTTCCGCCTAACTGCACACTCTTGGCTAAATGCATTATGCTCCGTGACATCAATTTTAGCATGCTTGCAGTTGCAGCAGGATGGAGCTGCTCCAGCAAGCCAGTCCGTACAGTCGGCTTTCATGTGTGGCCCCCCACAGTGGCTGCACTTCTCGACAGTCTCCTTGCAATAGCGCCTGCCATGTCCGTAACCCAGGCATAACGTACATTGCACTAACGGAGACTGATCAGCCACTCGAACTCGTTGAAGGTCGATGTGGACTTCGCCGACCTCAACCAGTAGGTTCCATATCCTTGGGGACACACGGAGCACGATATGACATGTATGCGGGTTCCTTGCTCTTTTTCTGTACCGGACTTCGATCCTGTCGTCCTCTGTGCCGAGGTTGCCAAGAATATGTCCATTCTGATTCTTCAGGGCGCTTAGGACGTCTTCGTCTGTATTGTACTGCAGAACATCCTTTAGAATCAGAAGTGGGTCTTTATTCTTGACTTCCTCGACACAGAGGTTCGATTCCGCTTTCCTCAGTCTTTCCTTCACTTTTTGCCTTTCCTCTTCAGTTTTACATCCTACTATAATCTTCCTGTCTTTGGCCTTCCTTACCCTATCAACTTTGATCCATCCATCCTTAGCGTTTACTGCCTCTCTTATCTTATTCAGCACTTCTTCTCCAGTCTCCGTTTCATCCTTTGAGGAAATAACTACGGAGTGCAGCGCGGTCTGACCCATCAGCTGCTTCTTCGTGGGACCAGCTGCCACGCCTGCGTATGTTATTCCCTCCAAGGTCTTTTGCTGCTTGCTCAATTCTACTTTTAATCCTTCTATTTTCTCATTACTTTCTTGCATAAGCTTGCTGTGCTCCTCTAATCTACTTATCAGATCTGCCTCTGGCTCCATTCTGGAGGAAGAAGGAATGGAGAGAGGAAGGACCAGTAGTTCTTCCTCTCTCCCTTCCTCCCTTCTCTTCCCGTTTGCTGACTCCGCTTCCTTTACCAAGTTAAACAGGCGCTCTACCGATAGTGTAACTTCTGTTTTTATATCGGTTCTAAGGTTGCGCGCACTGCCTAGTTGCAACTTAGCTTTATTTAAGCACGCGCGAGCTTCCGCCACTCTGTCTGCATACTTGGCTTTCTCCGACTTTGGCGGGCTTCCAACTGCTTCCACGGATGTTCGACGCGTTATTCGGCTCTCTTGGGAGGGCACTATTTTGTTTCCTTCCCGCTTGGGAGGTCCTGTTGGAGCCTGCGCTACTTTTTTCGGAGTGGTTGGGTGGTTGATTTGAGCGTCCGTTTTTCCCGACTCCCATTCTCCAACGCTGCGTCTCACTTTGGAGGTCAATGTCACTTCATGAGAAGGTCCTGCCTTCTCTGTCATTTCAGGGGATCTTCCAATGTCGGGGTCGTTTCTGTCTTTTGCCAATTTGGCAGGTGTACGGATTCCAAACATGATGTTTCGGAGAAATTTGGCAGTTTACTTAATATTTAAAGTGTAAAATAGTCAAAAACAAAACACGTTAAAACTTAGAATAAAGGATTGTAAAAGTTGTATAATTAATAAAACTGTATAGTATTATAATAATAAAGCTCTACGCTTTTTCTGTTTCAGGTCTTCAGGGTGACTTCAGCCAACCAGCGTCAAAACACAGGTATGTACATAAATTTATCCGTTTCGGCTCCACCTAGAGTCAGTTTAAATGATCTTATACTAAAATCAAACAGATATAACAATAGTTATCTCTGTATATGGTCAATCAGTAAGTGACTCCAGTTGGAGCCTGTCTAGTAAGACAAACAATAAGCCTAAAGACGTACGAGTACTGTCCTGAAAACCGTGTCCAATTATGTGGTTTACTTTAAAAGTTATAGATGATTTACTGTTTGAAATCCAGTATCTTTACCTTAGTAACGATGATCTGGGTGGGTGGGCGGGCGATTTTTTTTCACTTTTTGGCTAATATTTGTGTTTTTTCTGTTGCAGGTACGTGCAGTGACGTCGGGCAAAGGTGATCCAGCCACGAGAAGTGCAGATTCAAGCCAGGTGTTGGACAAAAGTTTAAAAAACCACCCAAAACACACTAAAATTACAAAAAATACCGGAAAATTGCAGTTTCTCGAAAACTTTCCTATGACAAGTGAATACGTGCACTCGCTCAGTAACTAGAGCGCGGCGAGCCGCTTTTTATGATGTACTACACGGCTATATTCACTTTAAGTTGGAGTCAAGAAAAATCTTTTATCGTTTTTTCCTTACACAAAATGTCGTTTTCGAGTGCAAAACAGTCAATAATTTGACTTTTTACTATCGAAACGACACTCTGCAACTGGGAAAACAACCGATGCGATAGACTACAATTTTAGAAATAAACAGAAGCTAAGAATTTGGAATACAGAATTTATAAAGCCGAAAATTAATGAAAATTTTATAAGTTTTTAAACAAAAAATGCTAAAAACGTTAAAAAGTCAAAATTTATGTATAAACGATGGGTCGTAACAGAATACGATCGCTAAACGGACACCGAGACGCTTAATTTGATAGGTCGCACGCGACTGTATGTCAATAAAATTTTTTCAGTTTTTATCAAATGTATGGAGCGTTGTCAGGGCTTAGGTGGATTTTGAAGAAATGCAGTATTAGGTGGTCGGGCAATTTTTCACTTTTTGGCTAATATTTGTGTTTTTTCTGTTGCAGGTACGTGCAGTGACGTCGGGCAAAGGTGATCCAGCCACGAGAAGTGCAGATTCAAGCCAGGTGTTGGACAAAAGTTTAAAAAACCACCCAAAACACACTAAAATTACAAAAAATACCGGAAAATTGCAGTTTCTCGAAAACTTTCCTATGACAAGTGAATACGTGCACTCGCTCAGTAACTAGAGCGTGGCGAGTCGCTTTTTATGATGTACTACACGGCTATATTCACTTTAAGTTGGAGTCAAGAAAAATCTTTTATCGTTTTTTCCTTACACAAAATGTCGTTTTCGAGTGCAAAACAGTCAATAATTTGACTTTTTACTATCGAAACGACACTCTGCAACTGGGAAAACAACCGATGCGATAGACTACAATTTTAGAAATAAACAGAAGCTAAGAATTTGGAATACAGAATTTATAAAGCCGAAAATTAATGAAAATTTTATAAGTTTTTAAACAAAAAATGCTAAAAACGTTAAAAAGTCAAAATTTATGTATAAACGATGGGTCGTAACAGAATACGATCGCTAAACGGACACCGAGACGCTTAATTTGATAGGTCGCACGCGACTGTATGTCAATAAAATTTTTTCAGTTTTTATCAAATGTATGGAGCGTTGTCAGGGCTTAGGTGGATTTTGAAGAAATGCAGTATTAGGTGGTCGGGCAATTTTTCACTTTTTGGCTAATATTTGTGTTTTTTCTGTTGCAGGTACGTGCAGTGACGTCGGGCAAAGGTGATCCAGCCACGAGAAGTGCAGATTCAAGCCAGGTGTTGGACAAAAGTTTAAAAAAACCACCCAAAACACACTAAAATTACAAAAAATACCGGAAAATTGCAGTTTCTCGAAAACTTTCCTATGACAAGTGAATACGTGCACTCGCTCAGTAACTAGAGCGCGGCGAGCCGCTTTTTATGATGTACTACACGGCTATATTCACTTTAAGTTGGAGTCAAGAAAAATCTTTTATCGTTTTTTCCTTACACAAAATGTCGTTTTCGAGTGCAAAACAGTCAATAATTTGACTTTTTACTATCGAAACGACACTCTGCAACTGGGAAAACAACCGATGCGATAGACTACAATTTTAGAAATAAACAGAAGCTAAGAATTTGGAATACAGAATTTATAAAGCCGAAAATTAATGAAAATTTTATAAGTTTTTAAACAAAAAATGCTAAAAACGTTAAAAAGTCAAAATTTATGTATAAACGATGGGTCGTAACAGAATACGATCGCTAAACGGACACCGAGACGCTTAATTTGATAGGTCGCACGCGACTGTATGTCAATAAAATTTTTTCAGTTTTTATCAAATGTATGGAGCGTTGTCAGGGCTTAGGTGGATTTTGAAGAAATGCAGTATTAGGTGGTCGGGCAATTTTTCACTTTTTGGCTAATATTTGTGTTTTTTCTGTTGCAGGTACGTGCAGTGACGTCGGGCAAAGGTGATCCAGCCACGAGAAGTGCAGATTCAAGCCAGGTGTTGGACAAAAGTTTAAAAAACCACCCAAAACACACTAAAATTACAAAAAATACCGGAAAATTGCAGTTTCTCGAAAACTTTCCTATGACAAGTGAATACGTGCACTCGCTCAGTAACTAGAGCGCGGCGAGCCGCTTTTTATGATGTACTACACGGCTATATTCACTTTAAGTTGGAGTCAAGAAAAATCTTTTATCGTTTTTTCCTTACACAAAATGTCGTTTTCGAGTGCAAAACAGTCAATAATTTGACTTTTTACTATCGAAACGACACTCTGCAACTGGGAAAACAACCGATGCGATAGACTACAATTTTAGAAATAAACAGAAGCTAAGAATTTGGAATACAGAATTTATAAAGCCGAAAATTAATGAAAATTTTATAAGTTTTTAAACAAAAAATGCTAAAAACGTTAAAAAGTCAAAATTTATGTATAAACGATGGGTCGTAACAGAATACGATCGCTAAACGGACACCGAGACGCTTAATTTGATAGGTCGCACGCGACTGTATGTCAATAAAATTTTTTCAGTTTTTATCAAATGTATGGAGCGTTGTCAGGGCTTAGGTGGATTTTGAAGAAATGCAGTATTAGGTGGTCGGGCAATTTTTCACTTTTTGGCTAATATTTGTGTTTTTTCTGTTGCAGGTACGTGCAGTGACGTCGGGCAAAGGTGATCCAGCCACGAGAAGTGCAGATTCAAGCCAGGTGTTGGACAAAAGTTTAAAAAACCACCCAAAACACACTAAAATTACAAAAAATACCGGAAAATTGCAGTTTCTCGAAAACTTTCCTATGACAAGTGAATACGTGCACTCGCTCAGTAACTAGAGCGCGGCGAGCCGCTTTTTATGATGTACTACACGGCTATATTCACTTTAAGTTGGAGTCAAGAAAAATCTTTTATCGTTTTTTCCTTACACAAAATGTCGTTTTCGAGTGCAAAACAGTCAATAATTTGACTTTTTACTATCGAAACGACACTCTGCAACTGGGAAAACAACCGATGCGATAGACTACAATTTTAGAAATAAACAGAAGCTAAGAATTTGGAATACAGAATTTATAAAGCCGAAAATTAATGAAAATTTTATAAGTTTTTAAACAAAAAATGCTAAAAACGTTAAAAAGTCAAAATTTATGTATAAACGATGGGTCGTAACAGAATACGATCGCTAAACGGACACCGAGACGCTTAATTTGATAGGTCGCACGCGACTGTATGTCAATAAAATTTTTTCAGTTTTTATCGGTTAGGTTAGGTTAGGTTAGGTTAGGTTAGGTTAGGTTAGGTTAGGTTAGGTTAGGTTAGGTTAGGTTAGGTTAGGTTAGGTTAGGTTAGGTTAGGTTAGGTTAGGTTAGGTTAGGTTAGGTTAGGTTAGGTTAGGTTAGGTTAGGTTAGGTTAGGTTAGGTTAGGTTAGGTTAGGTTAGGTTAGGTTAGGTTAGGTTAGGTTAGGTTAGGTTAGGTTAGGTTAGGTTAGGTTAGGTTAGGTTAGGTTAGGTTAGGTTAGGTTAGGTTAGGTTTTTTTTTTTTTTTTTTTTTTTTTTATATTCCTACTCGCCATCTTGAAATGGCACTACGAAGATACCTCTGACCTAATCGGAGACTGTGGTTGCTTTTATTAATTAAAACTCAGGGTACATATTTATTTCACAATAACAGTAAAAATTTATGCTAATTTACAAAGTACTTAATGTTTATCTTATAGTTAGAGGGTGGTATATCTAATTTTTTATTAATTTTTACAATTTTTCTTATGTTTCTAGTGTTTCTATCCTATTATTACAGTTTTTATGACATATTTTACATATTGCTGATTTTATTTATATTTTGAAAATATATATTTTCAACAAAACTTATCTATCTTTATTCTTATTTATAACTTTATTTGCGATGCTAACACAGTATTCTAAAAATTCATCTCTTACATTTTTATTATTCACACATTCCATAACGCTACTTAATGCTATTTTTACATTTAATTTTTGCTCTATCTCGCATCTCTTCTTGCCAAAAGCAGGACATTCAAATAGAATATGCTGTACAGATTCGGGCTTACCCGGTTCACAGATGCACGATGGGTCTTCTTTACATTTGAACCTTGCCAAATATTCTGAAAACCCACCGTGCCCCGTCATGACCTGCGTAAGCACCCCAGCTGGTTTAATCTGTTTCACGAGTTTAAAGGCAGTTATAGCATCAGGGAAGAACACTTTTGTAACCGCGGCCGTTTCACTTGCTTTGTACCTACGGTTCCACTCTTGAAGGGTCTCCTGTCGAATTTCTCGTTTGACAAAGGAAGCCGGACAGAGCTCATAGTCTGGCTTGGTTTTTGTTTTCAGGGCTGCGTCCTTTGCTAACATATCGGCTCGCTCATTGCCTTCAAGACCGGCATGAGCTTTGATCCAGAATAAAATCACAGTTTTATTCTGGTCTTTTGCAGCTCGTAGATTGCCGCGTATTTTTCCAGCAAGAGGATGTGTTGATGCGTGGTTGGTTATAGCTTCAAGCGAAGACCTTGAGTCACTATATACCCCAAAACTCTCCTCTGGACTCTTTAGAATCTCCCTCGTAGCTTTCCATATGGCCAGTAATTCAGCCTGGTAGACGGTGCAGTGAGACGACAGCTTAAATTTATGGGATTTGGTCTCGGCTAGCGTATTCCATACGGATAACGCCGCTCCGACCTTGCCATCAATTTTGCTGCCATCTGTGAACATTCGGACTGCGTAACCGCTGTGAATGTCCACCTGCTCTTGGTCTTCCAGGCATATGAATTCCAGGCACATATGTTCCGCCGGGTGAGGTGATTCTGCAAACGCTGCCATCTTTTCCACTTCCCTGTCTCCTAGTGCCGGCCGGGGGACTCCTCTCTTTGCCTCATACAGAGCGGCTGCTTCCCGTATTCGGAGGTCGAGTGGCAGAATGCCAGCCAGCACTAGTGCCGAGTTAAGGGAAACGGTACGGTATGACTTGCAGATTTTTTGAGCGAAACCTCGTTGAACTGAGTTGAGCTGTCTCTGTATGCCTAATTTTTGCGACGCCGGTGCCCAGGCACTAGCTGCATAGATGATAATTGGCTCTACTACTGCCGTATAGATGCTCCGTACTACTTCTGGATGGAGACCCCAGCTTATTTTGGCAGCTCTCGATAGCTGCTTGTAGATGTTCACGGCCTTTTTGCACACATTGACTACATGGTTTTTAAATGTGAGTTTGCAGTCTATCGTGAGCCCCAAGATCTTGATTTCTTGTGACATGCAAATGTCGATCCCACCCATGTTCAGGCGTGGTGTGTCGTATTTAAGCTTATTGGTAATTACCATTGCGTTGGTTTTATGTGGCGCGAACTTAAGCTTATTTTTGACACCCCACTCCTGAACATGCGCGAGAACTGCATTTGCACGTCGTTCTACATCCAATGCTGTTTCTCCATCAAAAAGTAGTACCACATCGTCGGCAAAAGCCTGGCAGTAGTTGCCTTGCTGTTCTAACCCTTTTAGCAGCGGATCTAGGATCAGATTCCAAAGAATCGGTCCTCCGATAGATCCTTGAACGCAGCCCTTTGTGGTAAGCCTGTCTATTTCCGCTCCTGCGTACCTAACCTTTACCTTTCTATCCGTCAGATAACTATCTAGCAGTCTTCTAATGTTCAGGGGAACCCCCTCCTGTGCCAAGCGGACCCTGATGGCGGGCCACCATGCGCTGTCAAAGGCGCCCTCTATGTCCAGTGATACGAGTGTAATGAGTTTTTTCTGTTTCAGCTTGTCGCGTATATTTTGTATGAGGACATAGAGAGCGTCTTCCGTGCTTCTTTTTGGCATGAACCCATATTGATGCCTACTCAGATTTGGGAGGATGTGATATTGAATCCTATTTATGATCATTTTTTCCAGGATTTTCCCCATCACCGGCAACAAGCCTATTGGCCTATAGGATTTCGCTTCCGTGTAGCATTTCCTTCCCGGTTTACGTAGTACCACTACGGTTGCGTTCTTCCAAATCTTCGGGAAGTGGCCGTACTCTAGGCATTTGTTGGCCAGTGATAGGAACAATCCCGGATCATGTGTAGTTGCGTGCTTACATATATCTGCTGTTAGACCGTCTAGACCTGGAGCTTTCTTGGGGTTAAAATGATTCACCGCAATTTTCAGTTCTTCAGCGGTAAATGGCGGATCATGATTGTCAGCATGCCCCTGCACATTTACTTGATCAGCTTCTGTTCGTATTTGCTGGTGATACCTGTCATCGCCTTCCTCCCTGTCTTCCGGGTAGAATGTTTCTGCTAACATCTCCGCAGACTTCCTTGAGCATAGGACTTTCCCCTCCTTGACCAGTGGCAGGTCCTCCTGTCTTTTAGTTGTCCTTCCGATTACCCTATATATTCCCTCCCACATGCCTTCCCTATCCTGCTTTCCACAAAAACTCTTCCAACTCTCTATTTGCGCATTTTTCACTTTTTGTTCATACTCTAGTTTTATTTTCAGGTACTCCTCGACGACTGCTTCTCTCCGGACTGACGCTGCACAGCGGATTCTTCGTTTCCTGGTTGCTACCTTCTTCTTCAGCAGGACTAGTTCTTCAGACCACCACGGTAAGTTTATTTGATTTTTAGTTTTTATTTTTGGTATGCTACTATTACTTGCTTCTATTATCATATTTATGTATTGCTCTATTTTAGCTTCTAGTTCTAATTTATTGCATATGTTATCTATTTTATCTGTTTCTATATTGTGTTCCGCTTGCAATTGTGTCAATTTCTCATGAAATTGATGCCAATTAGCTTTTTTGCTGTTGTAAATTCTAGTGGTTCTGCTTATGTGTGTACCTTTTGCTTTTGTTAGTCTGATTTTGAAAACTAGTGTATTGTGGTCAGAGCTTGTCAATCCTTCGTCTACTCTCCAGTCTTCAACCAAGTCCAGAAGATCCACCGTGCAGGCCGTAATATCTACAAAGCTGGTGTATAGCTTGCTTCCTCTTACTGTGGCAAACGTTGGAATGTCTCCTTCGTTGAGCACCTGCATATTTAACTCTTCTATTGTTCCAGCCATTTCTTCTCCTCTTTCATCAATCTTTTTGCTGCCCCACCAGGTACTTTTGGCATTTGCGTCGCCTCCGATAAGGATTTTTCCCACACCAATCTTCCGCGTGATCGTTCTGAGGTGTTCCAGGTATGGTTGGATAGGTTCTGTCGGTTCAAAGTAGAAAGAGACTACTGCTATTTCCCAGGCACTGGTGCGCATCTTGACGACTGCAATGTTCGGTGTAGTAAGGTCTGGACATTGACTTACTTCAATTTCACTGTCGAAGACCACAATGCCCGCTTTCACTACATTGTTGCCGCGGTTTGTGCACTGGTAAATTCTAGTTCCCCGGTAGCTCTTTATTTCACCGACAGCTCCTATATATGGTTCCTGGATCAGCGCAAAAGCCATTCTATTCTTGCTTGCCTCAAGCATAAGCTCTTGGGTTGCTAGTTCCTTTCTTTGCAAGTTTGCTTGGGCTGCTAGATATGGTTTTGCGCTGTTCTGTGCCGATGTGACCTCCGTGACCACCTTAGCAATAGGCTATCGTTGCCCGTGCCAGTGCATCCCATTTCCTCCTGATTGCACATTCCTGACTGAATGCGTTGTGGTCAGTTTTGTCGGACTTTGCGTGCAGACAGTTACTGCATGTTGGGGCTGCACCGGCCATCCAGTCTGCGCATTCAGATCTCATATGAGGTCCCCCGCAGTGGCAACACTTCTCTGTGGTCTCTTTGCAGAACCTCCTACCGTGTCCATAACCCAAGCAGAGTGAGCACTGGACTAGCGGCGATTGGTCCGCCACTCTCACTCGCTGGAGGTCAATGCGGATGGTTTCTGCATCAACCATTCGTCGCCAGATTTTAGGGGACACTCTCATTACAATATGGTGCATGTGTGGGTTCCTTGCGCGCTTCTTATAGATGATCTCCATTTTTTGGTTGTTGACGTCTTCTGCCACTATGTCTTTGTTTTGGTTTCTCAGGGCGTTGAGGACGTCTTCGTCACTGTTGAATTTGAAAACGTCCCTGAGAATCACTAGGGGGTCTTTGTTTCTAACTTCTTCTACATGGAGTTCCTCAGATCCTCTTAGTCTGTCTTTAATCTTCTGCCTTTCCTCTTCTGTCCTGCAACCAACAATCACCTTTCTATCTTTTGCCTTCCTGATCTTCTCCACTACTATACCACTTTCCTTGGCGTTTACCGCCTCCCTTATTCGGCTTAAAACTTGTTCTCCAGTCTCCTGTTCGTTTTTGGCAGTGACTACCACCGAGTGCAGCGCGGCTTGTACCCCGAGATGTTTTGCTGGGTGCGCGGCAGCTACACTGGCGTATGATTGCCTTTCTTGGATTTCTTGTTGTTTTTCTAGCGTTTCTTTCAGCCTTTCCATCTTGTCATTACTCTCTTGAATAAGTTTCGCGTGTTCTTCCAGCATTTTCTTGAGTTCGCTCTCTTCTTTTGATTCTTCTCGCGTTTGTTCGTTTCCTTTTTCCTGTTCCTTCTCCTTTTCAGGTTCGTCTCTTGGTTCCAGTTCTCTTGTTGTTTGTAGTCTCACACCTTTCACGCTCTCGCCTTCCTTTACCAGCTGGTAGAGCCTGTCAATTGCATTTATGACTTCGGTCTTTATCTCCGTTTTTATATTTCTGGAGTTCGCGAGGTTAGTCTTTGCTCGGGTGACACATTGTCTCGCTTCTGCCAGCCTGTCCTTCAGTTTGTGGTTGTACTTCTCTTGGTTTGGTGGGCTTTTTGTTGCTTCTGTTGAGCTCCTGCGTGTCGTCACTCTGCTCTCTATCTGAGAGGTCGTTGCCTTTGGTCTTGACTTAAAAAGCTCTACCATCTTTACCTTTTTTGGAGAAATTGAGGTCTTTGGCGGTGGATCCAGATTTCCAGCCTCCCACTCCCCAATACTCTTCCTTACGCTTGGGGTCGGGTTGGCTTGAGCATTTGTGGTCTCGTCATTTTTAGGTGCTTCTTTCTCTATCACGCGTGTAAGGTTCAGGTCCAGGTTCTTAAGGTCTTCTTTCTGCTTCGGCATAATCTCTTTTCCCATTCTTCCGCTTTCCTGAGTGTCTTTTGTTCCGTCTTCTTTCTGCTTCGGCATCATAATATCGTTCTCTCTTTCCATTTTCTTCTCCTGAGGATCCTCCTCCGTAGTCTTTGTCTTTTTTACCGGAGTACGAATTCCAAACATTTTTGTCAGAGGTAGTCTCTATCAATATTTATTTGTAAGGTGTGTAAATTTGTAAAAGTTGTAAATACGTTATCTAAATCTAAAATGGTGTATATACTTATTTTAAGTATGAGTCAGAGGTTAAATCTATGACCAAAAAGTTTCTAGATTAATTTTGTACCCAATAAGGTCGCCGTTGAGTGTAAGTTTTTATTCCGATTGAAATTGTCAGCTAAATTATTTTGTTTGCTCTAGGTAGAGTCAATCCCTATAACAAGTTCCAGTGTCCAGCTGCTGTGCTAACGCAGAGAGAAAACGTGTCAAAATTGGTGCAGTGGCAAGAGAGATACGAGCATACAACAATTGGTATACACTGTACAACAACGTTTCTACTCTATGTAGAGCAGTTTTATGGTCAAAAAAAAACTTATATCTAAAATGTGTGTAGTATAGCAAACAGTAGGCCTAATAACGCACGAGTACTTTGCCGAAAACCGTGTCCAAATATATAGCCTACTTTAGAAGTTATGGATGATTTACTGTTTGAAATTCTGTATCTTTACCTTAGTAACTGCAATCTGGGTGGGTGGGCGGGCGATTTTTTTCACTTTTTGGCTAATATTTGTGTTTTTTCTGTTGCAGGTACGTGCAGTGACGTCGGGCAAAGGTGATCCAGCCTCGAGAAGTGCAGATTCAAGCCAGGTGTTGGACAAAAGTTTAAAAAACCACCCAAAACACACTAAAATTACAAAAAATACCGGAAAATTGCAGTTTCTCGAAAATTTTTCTATGACAAATGAATACGTGCACTCGCTCAGTAACTAGAGCGCGGCGAGCCGCTTTTTATGATGTACTACACGGCTATATTCACTTTAAGTTGGAGTCAAGAAAAATATTTTATCGTTTTTTCCTTATACAAAATGTCGTTTTCGAGTGCAAAACGGTCAATAATTTGACTTTTTACTATCGAAACGACACTCTGCAACTGGGAAAACAACCGATGCGATAGACTACAATTTTAGAAACAAAAAGAAGCTAAGAATTTGGAATACAGAATTTATAAAGCCGAAAATTAATGAAAATTTTATAAGTTTTTAAACAAAAAATGCTAAAAACGTTGAAAAGTCAAAATTTATGTATAAACGATGGATCGTAACAGAATACGATCGCTAAACGGACACCGAGACGCTTAATTTGATAGGTCGCACGCGACTGTATGTCAATAAAAATTTTTCAGTTTTTATCAAATGTATGGAGCGTTGTCAGGGCTTAGGTGGATTTTGAAGAAATGCAGTATTAGGTGGTCGGGCAATTTTTCACTTTTTGGCTAATATTTGTGTTTTTTCTGTTGCAGGTACGTGCAGTGACGTCGGGCAAAGGTGATCCAGCCTCGAGAAGTGCAGATTCAAGCCAGGTGTTGGACAAAAGTTTAAAAAACCACCCAAAACACACTAAAATTACAAAAAATACCGGAAAATTGCAGTTTCTCGAAAATTTTTCTATGACAAATGAATACGTGCACTCGCTCAGTAACTAGAGCGCGGCGAGCCGCTTTTTATGATGTACTACACGGCTATATTCACTTTAAGTTGGAGTCAAGAAAAATATTTTATCGTTTTTTCCTTATACAAAATGTCGTTTTCGAGTGCAAAACGGTCAATAATTTGACTTTTTACTATCGAAACGACACTCTGCAACTGGGAAAACAACCGATGCGATAGACTACAATTTTAGAAACAAAAAGAAGCTAAGAATTTGGAATACAGAATTTATAAAGCCGAAAATTAATGAAAATTTTATAAGTTTTTAAACAAAAAATGCTAAAAACGTTGAAAAGTCAAAATTTATGTATAAACGATGGATCGTAACAGAATACGATCGCTAAACGGACACCGAGACGCTTAATTTGATAGGTCGCACGCGACTGTATGTCAATAAAAATTTTTCAGTTTTTATCAAATGTATGGAGCGTTGTCAGGGCTTAGGTGGATTTTGAAGAAATGCAGTATTAGGTGGTCGGGCAATTTTTCACTTTTTGGCTAATATTTGTGTTTTTTCTGTTGCAGGTACGTGCAGTGACGTCGGGCAAAGGTGATCCAGCCTCGAGAAGTGCAGATTCAAGCCAGGTGTTGGACAAAAGTTTAAAAAACCACCCAAAACACACTAAAATTACAAAAAATACCGGAAAATTGCAGTTTCTCGAAAATTTTTCTATGACAAATGAATACGTGCACTCGCTCAGTAACTAGAGCGCGGCGAGCCGCTTTTTATGATGTACTACACGGCTATATTCACTTTAAGTTGGAGTCAAGAAAAATATTTTATCGTTTTTTCCTTATACAAAATGTCGTTTTCGAGTGCAAAACGGTCAATAATTTGACTTTTTACTATCGAAACGACACTCTGCAACTGGGAAAACAACCGATGCGATAGACTACAATTTTAGAAACAAAAAGAAGCTAAGAATTTGGAATACAGAATTTATAAAGCCGAAAATTAATGAAAATTTTATAAGTTTTTAAACAAAAAATGCTAAAAACGTTGAAAAGTCAAAATTTATGTATAAACGATGGATCGTAACAGAATACGATCGCTAAACGGACACCGAGACGCTTAATTTGATAGGTCGCACGCGACTGTATGTCAATAAAAATTTTTCAGTTTTTATCAAATGTATGGAGCGTTGTCAGGGCTTAGGTGGATTTTGAAGAAATGCAGTATTAGGTGGTCGGGCAATTTTTCACTTTTTGGCTAATATTTGTGTTTTTTCTGTTGCAGGTACGTGCAGTGACGTCGGGCAAAGGTGATCCAGCCTCGAGAAGTGCAGATTCAAGCCAGGTGTTGGACAAAAGTTTAAAAAACCACCCAAAACACACTAAAATTACAAAAAATACCGGAAAATTGCAGTTTCTCGAAAATTTTTCTATGACAAATGAATACGTGCACTCGCTCAGTAACTAGAGCGCGGCGAGCCGCTTTTTATGATGTACTACACGGCTATATTCACTTTAAGTTGGAGTCAAGAAAAATATTTTATCGTTTTTTCCTTATACAAAATGTCGTTTTCGAGTGCAAAACGGTCAATAATTTGACTTTTTACTATCGAAACGACACTCTGCAACTGGGAAAACAACCGATGCGATAGACTACAATTTTAGAAACAAAAAGAAGCTAAGAATTTGGAATACAGAATTTATAAAGCCGAAAATTAATGAAAATTTTATAAGTTTTTAAACAAAAAATGCTAAAAACGTTGAAAAGTCAAAATTTATGTATAAACGATGGATCGTAACAGAATACGATCGCTAAACGGACACCGAGACGCTTAATTTGATAGGTCGCACGCGACTGTATGTCAATAAAAATTTTTCAGTTTTTATCAAATGTATGGAGCGTTGTCAGGGCTTAGGTGGATTTTGAAGAAATGCAGTATTAGGTGGTCGGGCAATTTTTCACTTTTTGGCTAATATTTGTGTTTTTTCTGTTGCAGGTACGTGCAGTGACGTCGGGCAAAGGTGATCCAGCCTCGAGAAGTGCAGATTCAAGCCAGGTGTTGGACAAAAGTTTAAAAAACCACCCAAAACACACTAAAATTACAAAAAATACCGGAAAATTGCAGTTTCTCGAAAATTTTTCTATGACAAATGAATACGTGCACTCGCTCAGTAACTAGAGCGCGGCGAGCCGCTTTTTATGATGTACTACACGGCTATATTCACTTTAAGTTGGAGTCAAGAAAAATATTTTATCGTTTTTTCCTTATACAAAATGTCGTTTTCGAGTGCAAAACGGTCAATAATTTGACTTTTTACTATCGAAACGACACTCTGCAACTGGGAAAACAACCGATGCGATAGACTACAATTTTAGAAACAAAAAGAAGCTAAGAATTTGGAATACAGAATTTATAAAGCCGAAAATTAATGAAAATTTTATAAGTTTTTAAACAAAAAATGCTAAAAACGTTGAAAAGTCAAAATTTATGTATAAACGATGGATCGTAACAGAATACGATCGCTAAACGGACACCGAGACGCTTAATTTGATAGGTCGCACGCGACTGTATGTCAATAAAAATTTTTCAGTTTTTATCAAATGTATGGAGCGTTGTCAGGGCTTAGGTGGATTTTGAAGAAATGCAGTATTAGGTGGTCGGGCAATTTTTCACTTTTTGGCTAATATTTGTGTTTTTTCTGTTGCAGGTACGTGCAGTGACGTCGGGCAAAGGTGATCCAGCCTCGAGAAGTGCAGATTCAAGCCAGGTGTTGGACAAAAGTTTAAAAAACCACCCAAAACACACTAAAATTACAAAAAATACCGGAAAATTGCAGTTTCTCGAAAATTTTTCTATGACAAATGAATACGTGCACTCGCTCAGTAACTAGAGCGCGGCGAGCCGCTTTTTATGATGTACTACACGGCTATATTCACTTTAAGTTGGAGTCAAGAAAAATATTTTATCGTTTTTTCCTTATACAAAATGTCGTTTTCGAGTGCAAAACGGTCAATAATTTGACTTTTTACTATCGAAACGACACTCTGCAACTGGGAAAACAACCGATGCGATAGACTACAATTTTAGAAACAAAAAGAAGCTAAGAATTTGGAATACAGAATTTATAAAGCCGAAAATTAATGAAAATTTTATAAGTTTTTAAACAAAAAATGCTAAAAACGTTGAAAAGTCAAAATTTATGTATAAACGATGGATCGTAACAGAATACGATCGCTAAACGGACACCGAGACGCTTAATTTGATAGGTCGCACGCGACTGTATGTCAATAAAAATTTTTCAGTTTTTATCAAATGTATGGAGCGTTGTCAGGGCTTAGGTGGATTTTGAAGAAATGCAGTATTAGGTGGTCGGGCAATTTTTCACTTTTTGGCTAATATTTGTGTTTTTTCTGTTGCAGGTACGTGCAGTGACGTCGGGCAAAGGTGATCCAGCCTCGAGAAGTGCAGATTCAAGCCAGGTGTTGGACAAAAGTTTAAAAAACCACCCAAAACACACTAAAATTACAAAAAATACCGGAAAATTGCAGTTTCTCGAAAATTTTTCTATGACAAATGAATACGTGCACTCGCTCAGTAACTAGAGCGCGGCGAGCCGCTTTTTATGATGTACTACACGGCTATATTCACTTTAAGTTGGAGTCAAGAAAAATATTTTATCGTTTTTTCCTTATACAAAATGTCGTTTTCGAGTGCAAAACGGTCAATAATTTGACTTTTTACTATCGAAACGACACTCTGCAACTGGGAAAACAACCGATGCGATAGACTACAATTTTAGAAACAAAAAGAAGCTAAGAATTTGGAATACAGAATTTATAAAGCCGAAAATTAATGAAAATTTTATAAGTTTTTAAACAAAAAATGCTAAAAACGTTGAAAAGTCAAAATTTATGTATAAACGATGGATCGTAACAGAATACGATCGCTAAACGGACACCGAGACGCTTAATTTGATAGGTCGCACGCGACTGTATGTCAATAAAAATTTTTCAGTTTTTATCAAATGTATGGAGCGTTGTCAGGGCTTAGGTGGATTTTGAAGAAATGCAGTATTAGGTGGTCGGGCAATTTTTCACTTTTTGGCTAATATTTGTGTTTTTTCTGTTGCAGGTACGTGCAGTGACGTCGGGCAAAGGTGATCCAGCCTCGAGAAGTGCAGATTCAAGCCAGGTGTTGGACAAAAGTTTAAAAAACCACCCAAAACACACTAAAATTACAAAAAATACCGGAAAATTGCAGTTTCTCGAAAATTTTTCTATGACAAATGAATACGTGCACTCGCTCAGTAACTAGAGCGCGGCGAGCCGCTTTTTATGATGTACTACACGGCTATATTCACTTTAAGTTGGAGTCAAGAAAAATATTTTATCGTTTTTTCCTTATACAAAATGTCGTTTTCGAGTGCAAAACGGTCAATAATTTGACTTTTTACTATCGAAACGACACTCTGCAACTGGGAAAACAACCGATGCGATAGACTACAATTTTAGAAACAAAAAGAAGCTAAGAATTTGGAATACAGAATTTATAAAGCCGAAAATTAATGAAAATTTTATAAGTTTTTAAACAAAAAATGCTAAAAACGTTGAAAAGTCAAAATTTATGTATAAACGATGGATCGTAACAGAATACGATCGCTAAACGGACACCGAGACGCTTAATTTGATAGGTCGCACGCGACTGTATGTCAATAAAAATTTTTCAGTTTTTATCAAATGTATGGAGCGTTGTCAGGGCTTAGGTGGATTTTGAAGAAATGCAGTATTAGGTGGTCGGGCAATTTTTCACTTTTTGGCTAATATTTGTGTTTTTTCTGTTGCAGGTACGTGCAGTGACGTCGGGCAAAGGTGATCCAGCCTCGAGAAGTGCAGATTCAAGCCAGGTGTTGGACAAAAGTTTAAAAAACCACCCAAAACACACTAAAATTACAAAAAATACCGGAAAATTGCAGTTTCTCGAAAATTTTTCTATGACAAATGAATACGTGCACTCGCTCAGTAACTAGAGCGCGGCGAGCCGCTTTTTATGATGTACTACACGGCTATATTCACTTTAAGTTGGAGTCAAGAAAAATATTTTATCGTTTTTTCCTTATACAAAATGTCGTTTTCGAGTGCAAAACGGTCAATAATTTGACTTTTTACTATCGAAACGACACTCTGCAACTGGGAAAACAACCGATGCGATAGACTACAATTTTAGAAACAAAAAGAAGCTAAGAATTTGGAATACAGAATTTATAAAGCCGAAAATTAATGAAAATTTTATAAGTTTTTAAACAAAAAATGCTAAAAACGTTGAAAAGTCAAAATTTATGTATAAACGATGGATCGTAACAGAATACGATCGCTAAACGGACACCGAGACGCTTAATTTGATAGGTCGCACGCGACTGTATGTCAATAAAAATTTTTCAGTTTTTATCAAATGTATGGAGCGTTGTCAGGGCTTAGGTGGATTTTGAAGAAATGCAGTATTAGGTGGTCGGGCAATTTTTCACTTTTTGGCTAATATTTGTGTTTTTTCTGTTGCAGGTACGTGCAGTGACGTCGGGCAAAGGTGATCCAGCCTCGAGAAGTGCAGATTCAAGCCAGGTGTTGGACAAAAGTTTAAAAAACCACCCAAAACACACTAAAATTACAAAAAATACCGGAAAATTGCAGTTTCTCGAAAATTTTTCTATGACAAATGAATACGTGCACTCGCTCAGTAACTAGAGCGCGGCGAGCCGCTTTTTATGATGTACTACACGGCTATATTCACTTTAAGTTGGAGTCAAGAAAAATATTTTATCGTTTTTTCCTTATACAAAATGTCGTTTTCGAGTGCAAAACGGTCAATAATTTGACTTTTTACTATCGAAACGACACTCTGCAACTGGGAAAACAACCGATGCGATAGACTACAATTTTAGAAACAAAAAGAAGCTAAGAATTTGGAATACAGAATTTATAAAGCCGAAAATTAATGAAAATTTTATAAGTTTTTAAACAAAAAATGCTAAAAACGTTGAAAAGTCAAAATTTATGTATAAACGATGGATCGTAACAGAATACGATCGCTAAACGGACACCGAGACGCTTAATTTGATAGGTCGCACGCGACTGTATGTCAATAAAAATTTTTCAGTTTTTATCAAATGTATGGAGCGTTGTCAGGGCTTAGGTGGATTTTGAAGAAATGCAGTATTAGGTGGTCGGGCAATTTTTCACTTTTTGGCTAATATTTGTGTTTTTTCTGTTGCAGGTACGTGCAGTGACGTCGGGCAAAGGTGATCCAGCCTCGAGAAGTGCAGATTCAAGCCAGGTGTTGGACAAAAGGTTAGGTTAGGTTAGGTTAGGTTAGGTTAGGTTAGGTTAGGTTAGGTTAGGTTAGGTTAGGTTAGGTTAGGTTAGGTTAGGTTAGGTTAGGTTAGGTTAGGTTAGGTTAGGTTAGGTTAGGTTAGGTTAGGTTAGGTTAGGTTAGGTTAGGTTAGGTTAGGTTAGGTTAGGTTAGGTTAGGTTAGGTTAGGTTAGGTTAGGTTAGGTTAGGTTAGGTTAGGTTAGGTTAGGTTAGGTTAGGTTAGGTTAGGTTAGGTTAGGTTAGGTTAGGTTAGGTTAGGTTAGGTTAGGTTAGGTTAGGTTAGGTTAGGTTAGGTTAGGTTAGGTTAGGTTAGGTTAGGTTAGGTTAGGTTAGGTTAGGTTAGGTTAGGTTAGGTTAGGTTAGGTTAGGTTAGGTTAGGTTAGGTTAGGTTAGGTTAGGTTAGGTTAGGTTAGGTTAGGTTAGGTTAGGTTAGGTTAGGTTAGGTTAGGTTAGGTTAGGTTAGGTTAGGTTAGGTTAGGTTAGGTTAGGTTAGGTTAGGTTAGGTTAGGTTAGGTTAGGTTAGGTTAGGTTAGGTTAGGTTAGGTTAGGTTAGGTTAGGTTAGGTTAGGTTAGGTTAGGTTAGGTTAGGTTAGGTTAGGTTAGGTTAGGTTAGGTTAGGTTAGGTTAGGTTAGGTTAGGTTAGGTTAGGTTAGGTTAGGTTAGGTTAGGTTAGGTTAGGTTAGGTTAGGTTAGGTTAGGTTAGGTTAGGTTAGGTTAGGTTAGGTTAGGTTAGGTTAGGTTAGGTTAGGTTAGGTTAGGTTAGGTTAGGTTAGGTTAGGTTAGGTTAGGTTAGGTTAGGTTAGGTTAGGTTAGGTTAGGTTAGGTTAGGTTAGGTTAGGTTAGGTTAGGTTAGGTTAGGTTAGGTTAGGTTAGGTTAGGTTAGGTTAGGTTAGGTTAGGTTAGGTTAGGTTAGGTTAGGTTAGGTTAGGTTAGGTTAGGTTAGGTTAGGTTAGGTTAGGTTAGGTTAGGTTAGGTTAGGTTAGGTTAGGTTAGGTTAGGTTAGGTTAGGTTAGGTTAGGTTAGGTTAGGTTAGGTTAGGTTAGGTTAGGTTAGGTTAGGTTAGGTTAGGTTAGGTTAGGTTAGGTTAGGTTAGGTTAGGTTAGGTTAGGTTAGGTTAGGTTAGGTTAGGTTAGGTTAGGTTAGGTTAGGTTAGGTTAGGTTAGGTTAGGTTAGGTTAGGTTAGGTTAGGTTAGGTTAGGTTAGGTTAGGTTAGGTTAGGTTAGGTTAGGTTAGGTTAGGTTAGGTTAGGTTAGGTTAGGTTAGGTTAGGTT
>OX352703.1:0-2500 GCA_947095575.1 Electrophaes corylata | reverse complement strand
TTAGGTTAGGTTAGGTTAGGTTAGGTTAGGTTAGGTTAGGTTAGGTTAGGTTAGGTTAGGTTAGGTTAGGTTAGGTTAGGTTAGGTTAGGTTAGGTTAGGTTAGGTTAGGTTAGGTTAGGTTAGGTTAGGTTAGGTTAGGTTAGGTTAGGTTAGGTTAGGTTAGGTTAGGTTAGGTTAGGTTAGGTTAGGTTAGGTTAGGTTAGGTTAGGTTAGGTTAGGTTAGGTTAGGTTAGGTTAGGTTAGGTTAGGTTAGGTTAGGTTAGGTTAGGTTAGGTTAGGTTAGGTTAGGTTAGGTTAGGTTAGGTTAGGTTAGGTTAGGTTAGGTTAGGTTAGGTTAGGTTAGGTTAGGTTAGGTTAGGTTAGGTTAGGTTAGGTTAGGTTAGGTTAGGTTAGGTTAGGTTAGGTTAGGTTAGGTTAGGTTAGGTTAGGTTAGGTTAGGTTAGGTTAGGTTAGGTTAGGTTAGGTTAGGTTAGGTTAGGTTAGGTTAGGTTAGGTTAGGTTAGGTTAGGTTAGGTTAGGTTAGGTTAGGTTAGGTTAGGTTAGGTTAGGTTAGGTTAGGTTAGGTTAGGTTAGGTTAGGTTAGGTTAGGTTAGGTTAGGTTAGGTTAGGTTAGGTTAGGTTAGGTTAGGTTAGGTTAGGTTAGGTTAGGTTAGGTTAGGTTAGGTTAGGTTAGGTTAGGTTAGGTTAGGTTAGGTTAGGTTAGGTTAGGTTAGGTTAGGTTAGGTTAGGTTAGGTTAGGTTAGGTTAGGTTAGGTTAGGTTAGGTTAGGTTAGGTTAGGTTAGGTTAGGTTAGGTTAGGTTAGGTTAGGTTAGGTTAGGTTAGGTTAGGTTAGGTTAGGTTAGGTTAGGTTAGGTTAGGTTAGGTTAGGTTAGGTTAGGTTAGGTTAGGTTAGGTTAGGTTAGGTTAGGTTAGGTTAGGTTAGGTTAGGTTAGGTTAGGTTAGGTTAGGTTAGGTTAGGTTAGGTTAGGTTAGGTTAGGTTAGGTTAGGTTAGGTTAGGTTAGGTTAGGTTAGGTTAGGTTAGGTTAGGTTAGGTTAGGTTAGGTTAGGTTAGGTTAGGTTAGGTTAGGTTAGGTTAGGTTAGGTTAGGTTAGGTTAGGTTAGGTTAGGTTAGGTTAGGTTAGGTTAGGTTAGGTTAGGTTAGGTTAGGTTAGGTTAGGTTAGGTTAGGTTAGGTTAGGTTAGGTTAGGTTAGGTTAGGTTAGGTTAGGTTAGGTTAGGTTAGGTTAGGTTAGGTTAGGTTAGGTTAGGTTAGGTTAGGTTAGGTTAGGTTAGGTTAGGTTAGGTTAGGTTAGGTTAGGTTAGGTTAGGTTAGGTTAGGTTAGGTTAGGTTAGGTTAGGTTAGGTTAGGTTAGGTTAGGTTAGGTTAGGTTAGGTTAGGTTAGGTTAGGTTAGGTTAGGTTAGGTTAGGTTAGGTTAGGTTAGGTTAGGTTAGGTTAGGTTAGGTTAGGTTAGGTTAGGTTAGGTTAGGTTAGGTTAGGTTAGGTTAGGTTAGGTTAGGTTAGGTTAGGTTAGGTTAGGTTAGGTTAGGTTAGGTTAGGTTAGGTTAGGTTAGGTTAGGTTAGGTTAGGTTAGGTTAGGTTAGGTTAGGTTAGGTTAGGTTAGGTTAGGTTAGGTTAGGTTAGGTTAGGTTAGGTTAGGTTAGGTTAGGTTAGGTTAGGTTAGGTTAGGTTAGGTTAGGTTAGGTTAGGTTAGGTTAGGTTAGGTTAGGTTAGGTTAGGTTAGGTTAGGTTAGGTTAGGTTAGGTTAGGTTAGGTTAGGTTAGGTTAGGTTAGGTTAGGTTAGGTTAGGTTAGGTTAGGTTAGGTTAGGTTAGGTTAGGTTAGGTTAGGTTAGGTTAGGTTAGGTTAGGTTAGGTTAGGTTAGGTTAGGTTAGGTTAGGTTAGGTTAGGTTAGGTTAGGTTAGGTTAGGTTAGGTTAGGTTAGGTTAGGTTAGGTTAGGTTAGGTTAGGTTAGGTTAGGTTAGGTTAGGTTAGGTTAGGTTAGGTTAGGTTAGGTTAGGTTAGGTTAGGTTAGGTTAGGTTAGGTTAGGTTAGGTTAGGTTAGGTTAGGTTAGGTTAGGTTAGGTTAGGTTAGGTTAGGTTAGGTTAGGTTAGGTTAGGTTAGGTTAGGTTAGGTTAGGTTAGGTTAGGTTAGGTTAGGTTAGGTTAGGTTAGGTTAGGTTAGGTTAGGTTAGGTTAGGTTAGGTTAGGTTAGGTTAGGTTAGGTTAGGTTAGGTTAGGTTAGGTTAGGTTAGGTTAGGTTAGGTTAGGTTAGGTTAGGTTAGGTTAGGTTAGGTTAGGTTAGGTTAGGTTAGGTTAGGTTAGGTTAGGTTAGGTTAGGTTAGGTTAGGTTAGGTTAGGTTAGGTTAGGTTAGGTTAGGTTAGGTTAGGTTAGGTTAGGTTAGGTTAGGTTAGGTTAGGTTAGGTTAGGTTAGGTTAGGTTAGGTTAGGTTAGGTTAGGTTAGGTTAGGTTAGGTTAGGTTAGGTTCGGTTAGGTTAGGTTAGGTTAGGTTAGGTTAGG